>JARHVA010005082.1:1317500-1326164 GCA_037957365.1 Torreya grandis | reverse complement strand
TTTGTTCATATTAATATGATTAATCAAACCTTAATAATGAAAAAAAAATGGTACATATGTATTCTAAAACTCTCCCAAATATATAATTCATCATGAAACATCGAAACAATATCTACACAATCTTAATTACCCTTCTTGTGTCACTTGTAGAACAAGCACAGACACATAGTTAACTTTTAAATCCTTTCAAATATTCAAATACATATTTATAGATGTAAATTGGATACCTATACAAATTTTATTTTTACACCATGAGTAAATTCATCCTTGATCAAAATATATAGCCAAAATATAGAGCACTAGTTTTTCCTTTACAAATTCAAATATTCAAATGCAAATGGTCATAGTTAAACTTTGAACACTAAGATCGCATCTCATGTCCTCTTAGCTTTAGATAAATATTTAGAAATAAATATTTTTTAAACTTTAACTCATAGATTTTTAATTCCAAATGTTAAACCTTGAACATGTTGACCTCATCTCATGCAATCTAGAAACTTTCACTCATCACGCACCGTCGATCTCTACGGATTAGTTAGGTCTTTACCTTAAAGTGTTTACCATTCAATAATTCTCAGAACCCCCATAATCATGACACATTGAATTCTTGTATGAATTTTTTTCTCCTTAAATAAATTTACTCTATTGATGTTATTAAAAATTTAACTTGTGCACATTTGTCTATGTATGGGAACATTGCTTATCTCCCTAGAAGGTCAACTTTGCATAGTCATATCTTTCTACCTGGCTCACTCACATGTTCTCAAATTTGGACCATATGATCTCCTCACATATTATAATCCAACCATGTATCAAAATGATCTTGAAACCTTTTCATGTGTGACATATAATTCCATTAAAAATCTCAAGTAGATTTTTTTGCCACAAAGCCAATTATGTCAAAAACTAATCTGAAGGCCAACTTTGAATATGAACATCTTTTTTCGCACTTTAGTGCTTGAAATACAAATTTGAAAAAATAAAATAGGCAGAAAATTTAATAAAATTATATGATCATATAATTATGAAACATCTATATGTGTGTGATATGGCATCATAAAATTACTTATTTGGCTCTTTCTTGCCTCATGCAAATTTGGCTATGGGAAAACAATGTCAAACTACTTGGGATCCCAACTTTGCAGTTGAATATATTTTTTATCTATTAGGTGAATGACCTAAGATTTAGTGCATAATAACTAATAATAATAATTAACAAACCCATGTGACCATTTACTCCTAAAAACCCCATACATGTGAATGCTGACATCATCAACATGCTTACTTAGCTTTATTCGAACATACAAAACACTGTCAAAATGCTTGAGATCCCAAACTTGCACCCACGTATCTTTGATTGAATTTAGATGAATGAACTAATATTTAATTCATATAATCTAGTTAATAATGTGATAAAAAACATATGACCAACTTCCCTTTAATCATCCACATGTAGAAATGGTGACATCATCAAACTGCCTACTCATATTTTCTGCCACTAGACCCAAAATGTCTAGATGAAAATAATGATCAACTAGATGAAATACACTCATACACGTAATAACCCAAAGATTATAAAACATATTAGGGAAATTTTAAACATGTTCAATACTCCATACTCATCCCTAAACATCTCTAACCATGCCAAAACAAAAGATCAACCAATCATACTTCAAGCATACTAAGACAAGCACATTGCACAATTTGTCATTATCACTTAGAATATCAAGGATATTCATCCAATCCCATAGAAAACATCATGAAATTATTATGACATCATGGAAAAATCTCCAACAATCTCCCCTTTTTTCATTGATGTTAACAACCATCATATATATCAATATACAACTCACTTTCCTTCTCTCTTCTTAAACACTCACACAATAGGAACTTTCTCCCCCTTTGACAATATGAAAAAGTTGGTACTATATGATATTGAGGACCTAAAAATACCACTGAAAAGAGAGGAACATATTATAAAATTCTATACAAACTCCCCCTTGGCTTGAGCCTACCTCTTGTTATCTTGACACCTTCTTCTTACACCATGCCAACACTCTCTTCAGCCAAACACTATAACCAATGAATATAGAACACATAAAAATAATAAAATATGATGTAACTCACAAAAATACATATAAGAGGGACTCCCCCTAATATCTATGTGCCATTGTACCTCTTGATTATTTTCAAATCTCTACCACCATGAAAAACCACCATATAGTCTTGCTAGCCTTCTCTCTCAAACCACCTCAAGGGCCACCAAAAAACTTCATGACACACATAAAATAGGAAAAAATGCACTAAAACAAACTAATAAATCACCTTTAAATACTCATTCCTTGTTATTTTGGATAATTTGATCAAAAGTCACTCTTTCTTCACACTAGACTTTTTGAGCCTCCTTGTAGCCTTACCTAAAACGTTTAGAGCCCATAATGTTTATTAGAAACCTATTCAAGACCTAAAACATCATATATATAGTTATCTCATATTACACCTCAATCAAACCAATTTTGATTACCTATATAATTCTATGAAATATACTTCCTTCACAAACCAACTTGCCAATTAGGCTTCCATCTCAACAAAAACATGAATAAATTGAAATCTACAAACTTTCAAATCTCTATGAAGCTTTATTTGACAACCCATTGGGCCCATTAAAATTATTAATAAGCCTCAAACCTATGATCCTAGGACTTGACCAATTATAAATCTCTCCCTAACTCCATGTTTCACCTAGATAATGACATCTTCAAAAAAATTTCAAATATTATCTAATCACAGTAAATAATCATAAAGAAACACCTTATATTTATAAAAATATGAAATTAAATTTCATACACAACTATTAAACAATACTTTAATATGATTATCAATATTTAGAGCATAAACCTATTAGAAAGGCCTTCAACTTATAGGCTCACCTAACATTTACCATAAACTGATATGCAGATAGATATATGAAACTCACCTTTATAGCAGAGCATCAAACTTTAAAAAATAAGCTAGCTCCTTATAAATATAGGACAAATGTGATTATTCAAAAGCTTATTTTCTCCAATAAATAGATATATAAAAAGAATGTACAAACATACCTTGTTTTCATAGCTTCTCATCAAACAATATCTAACAGCCACCAAGCTTGTTCTGACTGACAAGTGTCTCTTTAAAGCATAGATAGAGACACCCCTTTCACATAGAGATAATAAAATTCCCAAAACTCAAGAGACTCCCATATCTCCATATCTTTCTTTGACTTATAGTCCTACCTCATCATCCAATTGATTTTGAATGGATGCTTGACTTCATTCTTTGCTTCAAATTTGTCAATAAATGTTGACAACATAACCTCTTCATTTTATTTCATTTATGATCTTTTTCCCACCTTGGTAAATAATCCATCAAGACTCTTCGAATCAACAAGGTTAGTCACCTTAGTGTTTACTACCTTAGTATTCTACAACCATCTTACCTACTTAATCCTTGACCTTATCTTGATTTACAACATAGCCTTCTAGAGTAACTTTATTATCATCCTTATGAAAAGAAAATTTGGTGATGATTACCTTTGGTTTCCATACTATGGTTTGTCCTTTCTTATAAATTATAGGAGCTCTATATCCTTTGACATACCTTGAAGACATCTTAACACCATTTGGATAGAATCTAGCAATATATCAACTCTTATGAAAACTAAAACAAATAACATCATTCATACCTTTTGATGTATTTGAACTGTGATCAATCTTGGGCCAAAAACTCCCTCTATCATAGCTCCATGAATGTCCAAACTTGACTAGCTTCATTCTATAGTCCTTAGCTCTATGACCATACTTATTACATGTATATAAATGACCATGAAATAAACTAGCATACCTTGTAGCAATAGGTTGTCTAACAAACCTTCTTGTATTACTTTTAGTGCTTGCATTATCCTTGACATACTCAGGATTCTCATGCTTCTCTTTTAGCTTATCTAACTTGACTATAAGAAGCTCATGCTCATTTTTCAATGACTTCATTTCAACCTTCAGTTGAATGCACTCATCTATTAGGGTGGAGCCTGATTGTCTTTTAGGATCATAGCTTAAAATTTTGATGTTATTTTAGCTAGGTTTGGGTCCCATTATTTGAATCCCTCATGGCATGGTGGGTTTCAATGGGGGTTTCAAGGGAGTTACCTTATAAAATTGTAATTTTGTAGTCAATCTAGGCCATTGATTAAACGTTTCCAGATCTGTTGGTAGAGGTTATGTTTAGGTGTTTTTCAGCCTAAAATATATTGATATATGGCTGAGATGGATCATTATGATTAATTAAGGAAATATTGTACATAGAGAGGAGGCAAAAAAGGTAGAGAGGTGTAACAGGGTTTATTATAGTATTTTATTTCTCCTTTATATTACTGGAAATAATATACTGGACATGTTTGGTAGATATAGCCCATCTTGGGTGAACCACATTAAATATAGTGTCTCTTGTTATGTGCATGTTTATGTTTATTTTCTAAATGTTTAATTAATTCATTTCATATTTTGTCTTGTATGTAATTTGGGGATAGATATATGTTTTAATTTATCCTAACATCATCTTCTTTTGCTTTCAGATTTACATTTGTAGTCCTTAATTGATCCTCAAGAATATTGATCTTCTCTTTATCCTCTTTGGCCTATTCTAATTCATTTTGTTATTTTTTAGGCTTACCTATATTAATTATGACTTTTTCATACCCATATTTTGGGGAAACAAGTTTAGTATTCATTTAAACATATTCATCTCCTTTAGCTCTCAATCTTGAACATGTGGCCTCTAACTTAACTCCAAGAAGTTGGATAGTCTCCTTATCCCTCTTAACTTCTTTAACCATGTCATCCATCATTATACATGCTTGATATTTAATATGACTAATCTATTCTTCAAGACTTTTGATCATTGATCTCAGTTCAAGATTTGCTTTCTTCAACTTCTTAGCCATCTTATGCTACGTAGGATCTCCTTCAAGATTGTTAAGCTTCCTTTAAAGGACATACTCTGATACCAATTATTGAAAGTAGCTACTGAGAGGGAAAGGGGTGGGGTTAATCACTATACAAAAATTTACATTAAATTCCCAAACCATTCCATCATTCATCAACTTGATCTAGTAATATAAACATCAAAGCACATACATCCAAAACATAAATAAGAGCATACATCACATCAACACAACATCTACGTGGGAAACTCTCTTAGGGGATAAAAACCACTGAACCATGCAAGATGGACTATAGTCTTATAAAGTCAAGATCCAATTTAGACTAGCTATAATTGATCAAGGAACTACAATCCCTATTTAGTGAGACTACAATCCCACAAGGTGCTATAATACTTGTTTAGCTAAACTACAACAACAACTAGAAATTTAGCAAGTTTCACCTTGAAAGGAGGATGAAACCCCCTTAAATTTTGAGATACCATAACAAAAACTATGAACACATCCATATATTAACTAATGTCTTCAACACCTGATGATGAACCTCTGATTATCACTCTTCGCCTTTGCTCATAATTAATCTACTAAAGCACTGTCATGACATCAAAAATATGACCTAGAGGTCATACATACCATCAACACCCTAATATTCCCTTAAACCCATCCAATATTCACACACATTCTTCAAATTTACTTCACTCACCATACACACTCTCTCAAACAACCTCTTGAGCATAATCACTCATTTTGCCTCTTCTAGGCTTATTAAGTCTAATGATCTATGTGATCACCTTCATCACCTTGATCAAAAAAGCATGTATGATATTATTCTCTCTCTACTAGTATTCATTGACCTATACCTTCTATTAAAAATGTTATCTCCTTTACTTGGATCCACATCCACATAACCCTCTCTCAAATCTCTCCCAAGTCTCTCACTCATGTCTAGAAATCACCATCTTTGATTTCACTATTTATAGAGCATTCATGATCATCACAATCTTGGTCAGATAGTAGACATTAATTAACACTTAAAATAACTATCTAATTGAGACATATCTTAATACAATCTTCATAGGTTAGCCATAGCATATATGGGTCACGCTTAAGCAGCTACACCTTTTAATAAGGCCTTTGTAGCTCTTATAGGTCTCATGGAGACCTATTCACCCATTTAACACATTAATGAGAAAAACAAGAACATAAGACCACTTCAAAAATCATGGAACCATTCAATATGATATATATATCCTACTTAAGTTCTAATAGCCATCATATCACCTTTCTTCTTAAGCATAATTTGTTCAAATAATATTTTGTGCACACAGTCACCATGAATAAACACAATCAACTTCTAAACATTTGTTCATACTACATATGATCATTAAAACCTTCATAATTCACACATATTTTCCTAATTGAGTCTGAAACACTACCTAATATCTAATTCATCATGATACATCGAAACAACATCTACATAAACTCAATTATCCTTCTTGGGTCACTTGTAGAATAAGCACAAACACATAGTCAACTTTGAACCTTAATTACTATGATTGTGCATGCTTTCAAATCTTTAAATCCATATTTATATATGTGTCTTATATTTCTATACCACTTTTATTTTTACCACATGATAAAATTTATCATTAATCAAAAGATATAGGCAAAATACAGAGCACTGGTTTTCCCTTTGCAAATTCAAATATTCAAATGTAAATGGTCATTGTTAAAATTAGAACACTAAACTTGCATCATGTGTCCTCTCATATTTAGATCAATCTCAAACTATTGATATCTTAATTTTTTTTAATAATATAGTTCCAATTCAAAATGCTAAACCTTGAACATGTTGACCTCATCTTGTGCAATCTGGTAACTTTGACTCATCATGTACCATCGATCTCTATGGATCAGTCAGGTCTTTACATTAACGCACTCACCATTAGATCTTGAATAAAAACTCAATGATCTTGAAACATGTCATTCTTACATGACTTCCTTAATTCTTAGAGTAACATGTTCTATCTATGTTTCTCAATCTTTGACTTGTACATATTTGACTAAGTATTGGAACCTTGCTTATCTATCTGGAAGGCCAAATTTTCATAATCATATCTTTTTCCTCACTCACTTTCATGTTCTCAAATTATAACATATGATCTCTTCATATAGGATAATCTAAACATGTGTAAAATTTCTCATAAAACTTTCACATGCATGAGATATAATTCCATTAAAAATCTCACTCAGAGTTTATTTTCACAGAGGCAACTATGTCAAAAGCTTGTTTGGATAGACAACTTTAAACATGCATATCTTTTGTCACACTTCAGTTCTTGACCTAAAAAGTATCATAAATCAACTAGGAATAAAAATTAATGAATCCATATGATTATTTTTATTAAACATCTATATGTGTGAGATATACCATCACCAAACTACTTACTCATCTCTTTCTTTCCTCATGTAAATTTAGCTAAGTATGGGAAAACAATGTCAAACTACCTAGGAACCGAACTTTGCACTTGCATATATTTTATCTCACCTAGGTGCATGACCTAATATTTAGTTCATAATAACTAGGTACAATACTAAACAAACCTATGTGACCATTTACTACTAAAACCTCCATACATGAGAATGTTGACATTATGAACATGCTTACTCATCTCTATTTGAACATAGAAAACACTGTCAAAATGCCTGAGATTTAACTTTGTACCGAAATATATTTGATTGAGTTTAGGCACATGATCTAAGATTTAACATATATTATATAAGTATTAATATTATTAGATCCATATTACTAACTCATCCTTACTCATCCACACATGGTAATGGTGATGTCAACAAACTACCTACTTAGATTTTTTGCCACTATAACCAAAGTGTTTAGATGACAACAATGATCAACTAGATGAGATCCACTCATGCACATAAGCAATAAAATCTTAGAAAACATCTTTGGGACCTTTTCCACATTCTCAATAATCCACACTCATCCTTGATCATCTATAACCATGCCAAAATAGAAGATCAACCAATCATACTTCAAGCATACTAGGATAAACACATTGCACACTTTGTCATTCTCACTTAGACTATCAAAGCTCTTCATCCACTCACTTGGACACCTTCATGATATTATTATGACCATTGATAAATCTTGAATAATTTATATACCATAGTATTCATATGTGTTTTTTACTCTCTTGTAATTCAACTACCATTAGTATCTTTAATGCAAAGGGTACACAATCTACAATTGATTATAAGCTAGTCCTTACTTAACTCATTAAATGCACTATTATAAGATCATAAGATAATCCTATAGATTCAACAATTACCGCCTCAATTACATCATTAGTAACCTCATAGGGGAGGGGTGGAAGTGATGAAACTTTTGCAGAGAAAAGTTCTATGTAAACATTATCAGTTTCCACTATAAATTTTATTTATATGAAATATTTTTGGATTATTCTTAGAGAGATTCTAGATCTCCCAAGTACCATGTTTCTAATCATTCTCTTCCATGAAATAAAGTGTGTACCTCATCCTCTATGTTTGGTATGGATTATAATGTAGCTTTTATTTGTGATATTAAATGGCTAATATGGTCCCTTTTAACTAACCTTTGATGGCCTGAAATAGTCTATGTGAAATACATGGATAAAACCATAATA